>OU342741.1:330377658-330401218 GCA_910589775.1 Avena eriantha | reverse complement strand
CATCGAGAAAGCAATATGCATATACTAACATCTTGACTCCTTTGAGACTTGATTGGGCATTACAACATTATACGTAGACCATAATCCCACTACATCTATGACTAATCATCCACCTTTCAGGTTATCATCTGAACCCCCTCCAGGTATTAAGTTGCAAGCATAAAATAATTGCATTACTCATTGCGTGTAAAGTAAACAATACGATTTTTCTATGAACAAAGGATTGTTTGTTTTCTCCCTAGGGCAACAGCACATCTAGTGACCTCATTAGAGATTTCGGTCACTTCCCCCAGATTACTAGAGGCATGAACCCACTATCGAGCATAAATACTAACTCTTGGAGTTGCTAGCATCTACTTGGCAGATAGCTACTAACAAGCATGCAAGATCACAAATAACAAAGACAAGATAGAATCAATAATTAATCTAAAATAGCATCTCATATCAATCGGATCCCACAAACACACATGTAGAATTACAAATAGATGATCTAGATCATGAATGGAGCTCACAAGATCTAAAACATGATAGCACAAAGGAGAAGAACCAGCCATCTAGCTACTACATGGACCCGTAGTCCAAGGATGAACTACGCACGCATCACACTGGAGGCTTGCCATGTAATGAAGAAGGCCTCCAGGTGAATTCTCCCCCTCTGGCAGGGTGCCGAGAAGATCTTCAGATCCCTCCCCCAAACCAGGGGGATGGATGAGACGGCGGCTACAGACTCTTTCATAGGATTTTTGATCGGTACTTAGGGGTTTCGTTCTGTATCGGAGGCATCTTATAGCGAAAGGGAGTGGGCCGAGGGGATGCCCAAGGCGGCCAGATCACCCCCTGGCGCGGGCCAGGGCTTGGCCGCGCGGCCAGGTGGTGTGGCGCCCCCTGGCCCTCTCTGTCTCGTACTCTGGCTCCGCGCCCCCCTCGTGTGAAAGGTAACTTTGGCTTTTGTGTCCCGTCCAATTCCGAGTATATTTATTTTCTTACTTTCGTGGAACCACAAACATCAGAAATCAGGCAGCTGGCACTCTGGCTCTTATTAATAGGTTAGTCCCAAGAAAGTGTATAGAACTAGTACTCCAAAGTGTGGACGAAACATAAGAAAGTAGATAAAACCAAGCATGGAACATCAAAATTATGGATACGTTTGCAACGTATCAACATCCCCAAGCTTAACTCCTGCTCGTCCTCGAGTAGGTAAGTGATAAAAAGAAAGAATAATTTTTGAGGTGACATGCACCATCATAAACTTGATCAAAGTATTTGTAAAACAATGGTAGCTGGGATCATAGTACTTCAATCAATCAAACATGAAAGATAAAGTTCTAACAATAAGACATCAACTATGTTGCAACATGAAAAGGCATAACAAAAATTCATGAATAACAATGCTTTGCAAGACGTTTGTTTGTTTTCACATAAAGAAAAACAAGCATAATGGCATTCAGCTTGTCCCTCATAGAGTAGCAAGCAACATAATGCATAGGACACCTTCAAAGTTCATAAGAGTGACTAGATACAAATAGTTTAAGAACAAGCAATATCAAAGTTATGCATCAATCAACAAGTCTTGGGATACTGCACATAGAACTAAGAATGGCCACTATGCTCTCAAAGCAGTGCATAAAGATAGAAGGTGGAGACTCAACATAAAAGTAAAAGAAGGCCTTCATAGAAGGAAGTAGGGATTCAAGTTTCAAAAGAGCTTCCAAAATTATGGTACATATTAGCTTCCAGCTCTCATTTCCCGTATCATAAGCATCTTGAAGTGATTAAGGTTAAAGTCAACAACTATGGAGTATATGCTTGACAAAGTATAAGTTGGAAATCTCATGTCCCTTGAATCGAGGGTCGCTCCTCATGCTACTCAAGTTTAGTTACCGGTAAGTCTTGTCATAGTAAGTGCATGTGTATCATAGAGAACCACCAACGGGTACCCCTAGCCCGATGATACGGAAGAATCCCCATATCAAAATGACAAGGCAAGCAGACAACGAGCATCTCAGCAATTTTCTTATTTACCTTGGGAAAATGGTGATTTTTCTCTCTTTCCTCTTTTCTCTTATCTCTTTTTTTTCTTTTTCTCTTTTTTCTCAATATCTGACTCTTTTTTATTAGAAGAATGCATCATAGATAGCTCATTATGGTTACGCTGTAGGTTTCCACCATGACACATGGATTAGACCGGCGGCCCAGGCGTTTATCTAACACATACATACTCCATGGACTTACAAGCCCCCCTTCATTTCACACCACCGACGATCCGTAGAAAAAAGAGCATGATATCAACTAGGTACAAGAGTACAAGTGCAACATTGAAACCGTTCCCCATGACAGCATGGTTCTGGTAATCCCCAACATATAAGTGCAAGCATATACAACATAGACGACACAATGGTTCAAGTTTATTAAGTGTAGAAAATTAAAATGTGCCATCAAGTTCGTGAGAGCTTTAATCACTAGTTTTCTCATAACAAGTTTAATTTGGAAGGTAGATAAAAACATGAAATATACTTGGAATAGCAAATGCTAATAGGTAGGTATGGTGGACTCTTTGGAATAACTTGGTTTTAGGAGTTGGCTGCATTAGTGGAACTCATACTTGGTTATGGAGGCTAGCAAAAGACTGGGAGCAACCAACTAAGAGAGCAATAATGGGCCATAATCATGCAGAGCAACAAACATCATTAATCAAAGCATAAAGTAATACTACAAGTCGAAAACTAAAGGATCATAAAGGCTTTGTGTGTGACTTGGGATAGTCATAACATGGTGTGAGCATGCCCAAGTCAACCCAAATAAAGCATCAAAGGAGAATACCACAATACTATGCTTTACTATGCTAAAACAAACGCATGATTCTTTCAAAGGCACATAAGCAATCTCAATTGTTTATAACAAAGTCATGCTACATCAAAGATCACTAGCATAAAGACAAAACAATATCAAGCATGGCATGACAAAGCATAGGCCACTGTCAAAAACTGCTCCTTTTCCACTTTGCATACTTTTCCTACTCTTTTCTCCAATCCAAACCAAATTATTGAAAACCAATGTATGAAAGAGGGGTCCAACCAATTTATTCAGAAAACTAAGAAACCAGAAAACAAAAAAAAAAATGAAAAACGAAAAAGAAGACGCTCCGAGAACAACACAACTATGCATGAAACAAAAAAAAATGATTGTTTGAAGAAACCTGAGATTTTTATAGATGAAGAAGGGGATGCCTTGGGCATCCCCAAGCTTTGACGCTTGTACCTCTTGAATATTTCTTTGGGTGTCTCAGGGTGGCATCCCCAATCTTGAGCTTTAGTCCATTCTCATCTCATTACATCATTCTCTCCATACACGTGAAATTTTTCCTTCATACAAAACTTCACACATCTTTATTATGCAACATTAGTGCACTCAAGATAATAAGTCTTTAGGTTCAGTTTCAAAACACCAATAAAATTCCATTAAAACACAAGCTCTATATATATCACTGCCCTCAAAAATCTCAATTCCCCCCCAAAAACTCAAAAAGGAACCACAAGAAGCAAATACAAATAATGGCAAAAATCTGTCAAAACAGACCAGCAGTAAAAACAAATTTGTTCCAAAACCTGATGTTGCTCAAATCAAAAGTGTTGAACTAATGAAAGTTAGTAACAACCTGGGGCAGAACAGAAAAATTCACACCTCAAAAAGACGTACAAAGATTTTACACGAATTTTTACGGTGAAGCACAGAAATCTGTTTTGGGACAAGCAACTTTCCCAATCATTACTTCTCTCTCATTAGAGGTTACTCTTGGCATAAAAAGCAAATAAAAAGGATAAGGAGCGGTTATTACTGAGGTAAAACCTTTCAAGCCTCATCTAAAACTTTTGGGTTTCTCCCAATAAGTACTTTTCTTTAACGCATTTAAGTTAGGCATAAGAAGCAAGAAAAAATCAAGTGTTCTCAAATGAAGAAGCATTAAAACCAAATTTCTTACCCCTTACCTCTCTTATTTTTATTCTTAACCTTGGGGAACATATGATTGTTTGGTGGAGAATCAAAGTGCATGGTGCCTTTTCCACATCTATTATTGCTCCAAGGAGTTTTCAATAGGGATCTTCCAAGTGTAATTGTCCCTTGTCCTACACATTTAATAACAAGATAATCAGTAGAAACCATTTTCCCTAGGATCTTTGTAAACACTCCTTAGCTATTCCAATTGGTGATATTGGGGCATTATTAGCAAGAAATATTTCTTCCCCCCCCTTCAGAAAGTCCCCAAAGATTCATAGATATCTTTAGGCATAAGACAGAATTCAGACGTGATATCATAGCGAGCATGAAAGTTTCATTATTTATAGCAATCTTTACTGTGGGAAGCCATTTTTTGAGGATTCGGAATTTATTGGAACATAGTCATCATGCTCTCTAAGTGTCTTATAGCAATCTTTCAAACTAGCAGTGCTGGTCTCAAGAGTATTCAATCTAGCATATATGTTTATGAAGGAAGAATCAGATTGCTAGGCAAGTTGTAAGTAAAGACCAACTTCTTTATGGCATTACAAGCATCATCCTAATTGCATTGGAGGAAATATCCTCGCACTATAGCATCCTAAGAATATCTATAGCAAAGAAAAATTACAAGGTAAAAACTTCAAAAGAACAAGCTTTGAGTCATTTTAGGTTCAGTTTTTTTCATGTAGATCAGAGATTCTAGATCAAGATTCCTTTGAAACTCTCTTCAATTCCTTGTTAAAAGTGAAAATCATTCCTCAGGTAACATAGTGATTCGAGCAATGCTAGACATAATGGCAACTTAAGATAGGAACTAAAAAATTGTGTGTTTTTAATAAAGAAAGCAAACTAGTAAACTATTTTTTTGTCTTTTGATAAAGAAACAAGCAAACAAAGCAAAAATAAACTAAGCAAAATAAATAAAACACAGTAAAGAGATTGGTTATGAGGGACTCCCCTTGTGAAGATGTCCTGACTCCCCGGCAACGGCGCCAGAAAAAGTCCTTGAGGCCAAAATATCTCGAGCTCGTTGGGGAACCCCAAGAGGAAGGTATGATGAGCACAACACCAAGTTTTCCCTCAATTATGAAACCAAGGTTTATCGAACCAATAGGAGGGTTTTGCTGAAAACAAAGGATTTAAACGTATTGTGTGGAAGAAAGTAATAGTTTGCAGAAAGTAAACGGAAGCAGTAAACAATTGTAGATTGATGGTAAAAGAAAGGACCAGGGTCCATAGTTCACTAGTGGTGGCTCTCCTTAAGGTAGATGACATGTTGGGTGAACAAATTACAGCGGGGCAATTGACAAACATCGAGAAAGTAATATGCATATACTAAACATCTTGACTCCTTTGAGACTTGATTGGGCATTACAACATTATACATAGACCGTAATCCACTGCATCTATGACTAATAATCTACCTTCAGGTTATCATCCGAACCCCCTCTAGTATTAAAGTTTGCAAGCAACAGATAATTGCATTACACATTGCATGTAAAGTAAACAATACGATTGTTCTATGAACAAAGGATTGTTGTTTTCTCCCTAGTAGCAACAACACCATATAGTACCTTAGAGATTTCTGTCACTTCCCCAGATTACTAGAGGCATGAACCCACTATCGAGCATAAATACTAACTCTTGGAGTGCTAGCATCTACTTGGCCAAAATAGCTACTAACAACGGAAAGCACGCAAGATCACAAATAACAAAGACAAGATAGAATCAATAATCAATCTGAAATAGCATCTCAATATCCATCGGATCCCTGCAAACACAACATGTAGAATTACAAATAGATGATCTTGATCATGAACGGAGCTCACAAGATCTAAACATGATAGCACAAAGGAGAAGAACCAGCCATCTAGCTAATACATGGACTCGTAGTCCAAGGATGAACTACTAAGCATCATACCAGAGGCTTGCATGGTGATGAAGATGGCCTCTAGGGTGAATTCTCCCCTCCAGCAGGGTGCCGGGAAGAGCTTCAGATCCCTCCCGATCTAGGGATGAGATGACGGTGGCTACAGACTCTTTCATAGATTTTTGATCGGGTACTTAGGGTTTCTATATCGGAGGCATCTTATATGCGAAAGGGGAGGCCGAGGGGGTGCCCGAGGCGGCCAGACCACGCCTGGCACGGGTCAGGCTTGGCCGCGCGGCTAGGTGGTGTGGCGCCCCCCTGGCCCCTCTCCGTCTCGTACTCTGGCTCTGTGTCCCCCTCGGTTGAAAACTGACTTTGGCCTTTTGTCCCGTCCAATTCTGAGAATATTCATTTTCTGACTTTTTGGAACCAAAAATAGTAGAAAACAGGCAGCTGGCACTTTGGCTCTTGTTAATAGGTTAGTCCAAGAAAGTTTATAGAAGTACTCCAAAGTGTGGATGAAACATAAGAAAGTAGATAAAACCAAGCATGGAACATCAAAATTATGGATACGTTTGCAACGTATTAGATCACCCAAGGTTTATCAAACTGAGGGAGGAAGTGGTTAAAGGTATGCCTCTCAAGCAACCCTGCAATCAAGATACAAGAAGTCTCTTGTGTCCCCAACACACCAATACACTTTTCAGGTGTATAGGTGCACTAGTTCGGCGAAGAGATAGTGAAATACAAGTGGATGGATATAAGACAACGATGCAGAAAATAGCTTGATGGCATGGAAGAGACTAAAGGCAAACTGAAATAAAGATGGCAGCAAGCAAACATGTAACAGATCTAGTTGCAAACGGTGTTTCAATGCATAGAAACAAGGCCTAGGGATCATACTTTCACTAGTGAACACTCTCATATAAATATCTTCTCTTTATGATACTACTCTGAACTACTCTTGGTTGGACACTCTAATCCATGGTAGGGCTATAACAACACTCCTCAAAGTCCGCTTTCCCCATCTAGATAACCCCACACTGTCACCTTAAGCTCTAGATTGTTCCAACAAACACCACAATTTCATAGAAACATCCAATTCCAAATATAACTCATAATAAGTATTTGTAATCTCTAGCCTAAGTGCCACCATGGTGGCACGCTATCACTTTCACACACATGGGGAGAGCCAAAGATCTATTAAAGCACTTGAGTAGAAAGGTAGATCTACTTGATTACGAAGCTCATAATCACAATATGATCATGCATAGAGAGAGATGAACACATATCTATCGGTAGAACCCTTAACCTCGAGGAAGAAATACTCCCTCATCATCATGGGAATCAGCAACGGTGATGGAGATGTTTGTGGAGATCGATGGAGATGGCTCCGGGGGCACTTCCTCGTCCCGTCAGGGTGCCAGAACAGAGACTTTCTGTCCCCTGAATCTCCCCTTCGGTGGCAGCGGCGCTGTGGAACTTTTCGTGGCTTTCTGATTGACGATTTAGGGTTTTTGCATCGGGAGGATTTTATAGGCGAAGGGGCAAGGTCGGTGGCCGGCAGGGGGCCCACACCATGCCCTGGCGCGGCCAGGGGGACCCGCGCCTAGGGGTGGTGTGGCCAGCATGTGGCCCCCCTTTGTCTCTCCTTCTGGCTCCGTGAGTCTTCTGGGAAATAACGACTTTGGCTTTGTCTGGTCCAATTCCGAGAATATTCATTTTCTGACTTTCATGGGACCAAAACCAGCAGAAACAGGAAACTGACATTGTGGCATCTTGTTAATAGGTTTGTCCAAGAAAGTGTATAAAATACTCCAAAGTGTGGACAAAACATAAGAAAGTAGATATAAAACAAGCATGGACATCAAAAATTATAGATACGTTAGCAACGTATCAGCAGTCCCCGAGTTCCTTGCTTGGGGTGTCGAAGTTTCATTAATAAAAACTATTGCCGACATACATACTAACATATGAGTATCTCGGATACATTCACCTCTTTGTTAGGTGTAAAAAGGATGAAGTAGTGTTACATTCCATGGTCGCTTGGATTCCCTCTCGGACCTGTCCGCCTTGTTCTTTTCCTAAGGTTGTGCATCAATAAGATAGTAGGAACCATTGTGCAAAGCTTTGCTTTCGATGAAGGTCCTTCCCATGGCGGGGATAACTTATGCATGCCAGCAGTTCGCTGCACTAGCCGGATTACCAGGTACCAGATCACCTTCCCGGAAAAACTCGGGGGTTTACTTTCCGGCTATGGTAGCGTCGAAGATTTTGGCTGATATATGGCGGATCTGGACAAGGCCAGTTTCTCTTGCTGTTCCAGCAGATCAACATCATTTTTCCAGGCTTCGCGCACTTTGGCTTCGTGTATTGGGGACCCTTGGTGAATCATGCTCTAAGTCGGCTGGTAGTACAGCTTCTGCCCCATATACCAGAAAGAATGGGTGTTGTAGCATTTTGATCGATTTGGAGTTGTTCTTAAACTCCACAGTACTGCTAGTAGTTCTTCTATCCAGCACCCCGCTGATCTTTGCAGCGACTCTATGAGCCAGGGTTTTATCCCGGACAAGACTAGTCCGTTGGATCTGTCCACTTGCCTGTTTGATGCGGGGTGGGGCCACAGAGGCAACATCTAGCCAGATCTTCTTCTCTCGGCAGAACCTTGCGAATGCTCCTTCAGCAAATTTGTGCCATTATCAGTTATGATACTGTGGGGGTAGCCATATCTCAAGATTATATCCTTGAGGAACTTTACTGCAGTTGCCCCATCACATTGCCTGATTGGCTTCACTTCAATCCATTTAGTAAACTTGTCCACCATAACCAAGATATGGGCCATTCCTCCTTTGGCCGGCTTAAATGGTCCTCCCATGTCTAGGCACCATACATCAAATGGCCAAGTAATAGGGATGGTCTTCAGTTCCGACATTGGTACGTGGGTTTTGGTGGCATACCTCTGACACCCATTACATTTCCCTCACCAGATCCTCTGCTTGTTCCAAAGCTTTTGGCCAATAAATCCATGCTGGAAAGCCTTTGCCACTAATGCTCTTGAAGATGCATGATGGCCACATTCTCCCTTGGTGGATATCTTGGAGTATGTCAAGCCCTTCTTCCAGATCAACGCACCATTGCAACACTGTGGTACACTCTTTTGTATTGTCTAGCGTTGATGATGGTGTAGGACTTGCTCTTCTCTGGATTTGCCTTGAGAGTACCTCATCATCCGGAAAAATTCCTTCTTTCAGGAACACAAATATTGGCTTAGCCCAAGTGGGTATAGGTCGGATGGGGAAAAGTTCTACATCATTTTCCATCGCCTCCATCGACATAACTCCTGCCGGGTTTAGATGAACAGTCTCGGGTTTGTTGAGACAGTCCCCGGGTTTGCCGAAGCAGTCCCCGAGTTTGCTAAAGTGCCTCCCTAGTCTATTTCCATAGGTGTAGCTTCTGACCCGGAGAGATCCGGGATATATATTGACTCGGATTACGGTGATGGTGTAATAGATGGTTTTCTTAAGTGCTCCAAAGCAACATTTGGCGGGATTGGTTGCCGGGATAAGCCCAACTTGGACACTACATCGGCTGCCTCATTTTAAATCCGAGGTACGTGATGAAATTCACATCCCTCGAAGAATCCACTTATCTTTTGAACATGAAATCTGTAAAGGGCCATGTTAGCATCCAAGGCATCCCAATTGCCAGATACTTGTTGCACCACCACCAATCCGAGTCTCCAAAGCACTGTATCCGACGTATCCCTACTTATTTTGCCACTTTGAGCCCATGCACAAGTACCTCATATTCTGCAACATTATTCGAGGGCGTTGAAATAGATTTGAAGGACATAGTTCAACTGATCTTTCTTGGGTGAGGTAAGTACCACTCCGGCACCCAATCCTTCTTTCAATTTCGACCTGTCAAAATGCATTCGCCAATAGTTGGAGTCCGGTAGAGGTGGTTCATATTGCATCTCGGCCCAATCCACAAAGAAATCTTCCACAGCCTATGATTTGATAGCATCTCTTCTGTCGAACTATGGTGCATATGGGGCCAGCTCAATTTCCCACTTCGCTATCCAGCCGCTAGCATCTTTGTTTCTCATAATTTCTGATATGGGCGCCTCACATTTCACTTTGATGGGGTGTTCCTCAAAGTAGTGCTTGAGTTTCTTGGCCGACATATACACACCATACGCCATTTTTTGGTAGTGAGGGTAGTTCTCTTTTGACATCGACAATACCTTGCTTAAGTAATACACCGGCCTTTGCACCAACTTTCCTTCCTCTTCACACTCCACTACAATTACTGCACTTACGACTCGGTTGGTCATGGCTACATAGAGCAACATTGGTTCCTTGGGTAGTGGTGCGGCTAATATGGGTGTAGTGGACAACATCTTTTTCAATTCTCGAAACGCGCTATCCGCTTGCGGTGTCCATGTAAACTTGTCTGCCTTTTTCATTAACTGGTAGAGGGGCAAGGCCTTCTCTCCCAGCTGACATACGAACCAGATTAACGATGCCAGGCAACCGGTGAATTTCTGCACATCGTTAAGGGACTTTGGCAGTTCCATTCTTTCTATAGCCCGGATCTTGTCGGGTTAGCTTTGATACCTCGGCTTGATACAAGGAAGCCCAGTAATTTCCCAGCGGGCACACCAAAGGTGCATTTTTTCCGAGTTAAGCTTCATCCGGAACCGTGTGAGGTTCACGAACGTTTGTCGGATATCATCAAGGAGCGTATTGCTTTCCTTAGTCTTTATCACCACATCATCCATGTACACTTGGGCGTTCTGACCTATTTGGTCATGTAAACATTTTTGCATGCATCGCTAATACGTTGCTCCAGCATTACGTAATCTGAACGACATAGTGCGATAGCAATAAGCCCTGTACGGGGTGATAAACGCAGTCTTTATTTGATCTTCCGGGTTCAATGGTATCTGGTGGAAACCATAATACACGTCGATGAATGACAACAGTTCAAATCCGGCAGTTGAGTCTATGACTTGGTCTATTCTAGGCAGTGGTAATGAATCTTTTGGATACGCCTTATTCAGGTTCGTGTAATCAATGCACATACGCCATACCTACCACATTCGGATCATCTTTCTTCTTTTCCACCAGCACCAGATTAGAGAGCCAATCCGGGTAAAGTAGTTCCATGATAAATCCGGCTGCAAGGATCCTAGCTATCTCATATCCAATGACCTTTCTCCTATCCTCGGCAAAGCGGTGGAGAGGTTGCTTTACCGGCTTAGCACCGGGTCTCACATTCAAAGAGTGATCGGCCAACTCCCTCGGCACACCATGAAGATCCTGTGTTGACCAAGCAAAGATATCCTGATTCTCACGGAGGAAGTTGATGAGCTCGCTTTCGCGCCTACCCGGCACCAATGGTTACGGTGCGCTCTGGGAACTGATCATCAATTGGCACTTTCTTAGTGTCCTTGGTTGCTTGAAATGGCACACTACCATGTGGATTAGTCAGGGCCGACATATTCTACTGCACGGACTGAGCCAGTGCAGCCACTTCCATGATTTTCCTCTTCTCCTGAGCGATCACGAGTGACTCGGCTAGATTAGACCTAGCAGACGCACATTCAATAGACCCGCCTGAAGTCCCCTGATACAGTTATCACTCCCCTTGGTCCTGGCAGCTTCATCTTTAAGTAACTGATGTGAGTACTTGCCATGAACTTGTTCAGTGCGGGCCTGCCTAGTAACGCGTGATAGGCGCTTTCCAAGTTTACCACCTCGAACTCCAAATTTTCAGTCCGGCTGTTATCCCTCGTACCGAACAGCACATCAACCCGGACCTTAGCAATTGGCTCACAGGAGATACCAGGCACAATACCGTGAAAAGTGGTCCTTGTAGCTTGGAGCATATTTTCTGATATCCCTAACTTGTGCATGGTATCCTTGTACATGATGTTAATGCTACTGCCATTATCTATCAGCACCTTGGAAAACCTCACATTGAGATTCGGCCCGATGAACGTCGGATCTAGGACCAGTGCGTAGGTCCCAGGACTTGGCATAATTTTTGGGTGATCCTTGATACTCCAAGTAATTTCCTGATCAGACCAAGGAATATACCTCACCACTACCGGCATATGTCGACGTTGCAAGCTCTTCCGGTCAGTTTCTTCCGTGGTAAACACACAATAACTTTGGTGATGCTCCATGTACTCATTTCTTCCATCATTAGCGTGGTAACCTTCACCTTGCTGCTGGTTGTTATTCACTTGATGCACAGCATCCCTCCTTTTCTGATTTTCATACCTTGGCGGAGGTGGAGGCAACATTAGTTGCTGTCCATTCCCCCCTGTGAGTAATGGTTGCCGAGGTGCTTCACTCTGAGGTGCTTCGTTCCGAGGTGCGTGAGCATTCCCCAAACTACCATGTTCTAGCCTCCTCATCCACTCACACTACCGGGTCGTATGGTTCACCGGACTATTCGGACTTGGAGTATGAAATTTGCAAGGATGATCCAGCATAGACTCGAACGTATACCTCGGACGATCCTTTCGCTCCTGCCATTGCTTTTTCTTCTCCGGGGTCTAGGGCTTCTTGCGCTCACCCTTTTGCTGCAAGTTCTGTCCTCCAGTTTTCTGGCATTGGTGGCTCCAGCATTGGGCTGATCTCGGTCTACCGCTGCCACTTGCTGTGAGTTATACCTGCAATCCGGACGCTCGTCCCTTCTCTTTCCTCAGAAATCGTTTCTCCTTGATGACCCAGAGCCATCTCGGTTGTAATACTCCTCATTCGCCTCGCATGACATTATCCGGGGTTGAGTTGGATCTCCTAGTGCATATGAATCCGCAATCTGGATCGTCTCAGCCAAAGTGGTTAGCATATCTCGCTGCAATCGTTACCACAACATGATTCCATATCTATAGCCTTGGGCGAACCACGCAATTGCTTGTGATTCAATTACCCCCTCGCATGAGTTGCGCACGTTGCACCACCGAGTCAGAAAGTCCCGGTCAGGCTCATTCAGCCTCTGCCGGCATAATGTCAAAGTCTATGGCCTATTGGGCCTCTTGTAGGTGCTCGAGAAGTTGCTAACGAATAACTCCTCGAAATCCAACCAACAGTTGACACTCCCTGGTGGCAAGTTATTCAGCCAAACCCCCGCAGGTCCTTCCAACATCTAGGGCACATACCTCACTACCCATCTCAAATTTCCTATTGCGATCTTGACTGTTGTTGCATAGTCAATGATCCAATCTTCTGGTTTGGTGCTACCAGCGTAGGTCTTTGTTCCTCTGGCCAATTGAAAGTTTGGTACTGGTGGTTCCCTCATGATCCGAGGTCCAAAGCACGCCGGACCTAGAGGTCCCTGTACCTCGATCATCTCCGACCTATAAATCTGGTCAAGCTTTAGCCTCGCATCATCTGGCTGCAAGTTTCCACTCCCCAGCCTTGACCAAATCACGTGGAGCTCCGGCCTTGGGTACCCATCATTAACCATTGCCGAGTAACCATCATTGTATCTTCCTTGATCCGGATGAGCATTTTGCTATTGTATCCCTTGGCTAGCACTTCTCTCCTACCGAGGTGCATATTGTTGCTGCTTTTGCCGAGGTGCATTTTGCCCTACTCTCGCCGGATCATGCTGTCCGGCATTGCCGTTGGCAACATTCCTTTGACCGGCATTTCCTTGGTCGCGGTTACCTCGGCCAGCTTCACCACGACTGGTACTGTGGCGATCCTCATCAACTTGCACTGCTTTGCCTTTTCCAGCTCTCACCAGGTCATACAGAACCATCTGTTTGTCTCTTCTCCTAGAGTTTACCACTTCTTCTCTCCTTGGGTTATGACCCGGAGATGACGCAGCTCCGGTGGATTTGGCCGGGTTATTTCTGGCCGAATGAACTACGTGCGACACTCCGGATGGTGTCGGGTTTGCCTTGTTCCTTTCGTCATCTTGCTGGCAAGCCACCCTCATCAAGTGGTTCACTCTCTCATGTTGCCTTTCTCGGGCTTCTCTGATTAGACCCTCTAACTCAGATGCAACTGCGTTTGCCGCCCTGAGGTTCTTCGCCGGGGTATTGTACCTCTCCAGCCCTCCTGTTACGATCGTGGTTGTCTGACCCGACCAAGGTTCATACTCCTTGTCAATCTCGGTGATTAGGTTTCTACCTCGGATTTTCACCCCATCTATGCGGTTTGCCTTTGCATATTCCCTCAAAGTGATGTTCAAGGACTGCTGTAACTCCGCTACCTTCTTTGCGCCAGCTAGCATTTTCTGCCTAGTTTCGTCCAACTCAGCTTGCGCCTGAGCCGGATCTACTACATGAGCGATCAACGTCGCTAGGCTATCTATTGCTTGCTAGAGTACATTCTCTAGCCTCTCTAGCGAGGGAATCTAGACCTTCCCTGTTTTGGTGTGACTTCCGGATCCGGCGTCGGGTCCTTGCTTGCTTCTGCGTCAGGCGCGGCCATCATGACTTCAACGCTGCTGACACGGCGAGTGGTACGCACACCACGAGCTGCGCTGAGAGTCGGTTCACCTTCCTCGACGATGCTCCGCGGATGAACGCAGGACTCGTCCACGCCGACATAGATCTTGCGCGCGCAAAGCTTGATGAAGAGGCCATTGCGTGGAGGAGGACGCCTGCCGAAGCTCCCTAAATTGTTGCCAACGTAGTCCAGCACTCCAAAGTGCTGAACCAGGCCAGAGACGACGCGCTCGCCGGTGCTGGAGATGCTTCTAGTACGTATTTTCACCCCTGTTAGCGCCGCTAGCCCCACGGTGGGCGCCAAACTATCGTGGTGGTGGCATGGCAGATGCCATGGATAGGCTAAAGATGGGGCCAATGAGTGCTAGAGGAATCCATGGAGGCATAGCATGGTGATTCCACGCACAGGTGTTGATGTATTTCCTCTATCAATGGTGGTTTACAAGTGCTCCTCGAGCTTTTCGTGAGAAGGAGACTAGGTCTCTTACCCCCCACAACCTAGCTCTAGAGTTCTACCTTAGACAGAGAAAATGATCGATCCCCTTCTATAGAGGCCCTGGTGCTCCTTATATAGGCAAGCCCGGATTACAAAGTTAGAGCATACGTGGAGGCATATTCCTCGAATATGCCCATTGGTTAAAGCTAGATGCTTGTTTATTCAATTTAACGGTTCATCCGGACTATGGACGTAACACTCTGCATACTCCATGCCTTTGAGTGTCACCAGACACGGGCTACATCAGCCGACACTGCCCGCGTCATCTTAGCCGGCCTTCCCCCGCTGGTCCTTCCCTCTTCTTGCTTCGCTCACGCCACCATTGGCAAAGGACACCTTTTGACCAACGGGAGATTCCTTCCTTCTCTTGGAAGCCAAGTGGTAGTCTGGCTAGCGCTTGGCTAACCCGGCTACGAGGGTACCTGCACAATTTAGTAAGTGAACATGGACATACGTTTTATGTCGGTCGGATTAAAGTTAGATGAATGCCCCACGGTTCGGGTTACTCTGTAAGTCGGCTTGCCTTGAGGTGACCCAGCCTGTACTTGCTTTGATCGTGCCCTACCTCGGCTAACTCGGCCTTTATACCCCGGCGTGACCCTACCTAGGGGTATCCCCCAACAGTTAGGCAACTCGCTTCATGACACGTTCCAAATGAAGGGGCACGACAATCAGACATAGTCACTTATGGTGTGTTTGGTAGCCCGGGCCACCTCATAATCAATATCTTTGCTGAGCCAAGCTGACTTCAACATGTTTGAGTTCAGATTTTGTCATCTGTTTGGTAGCAAGTCTCTATTGAGAAATTCTGAAGTCATCCGTTGTTTGGTTGGTTGTATGTGTTGTGAAATACTAAGAAGTTATAAAATTTACACAAAAGCCCGGAAGTACACAAACGAAAAGCAATCAGGTCTCTATATACAGAAACAAAAATCAATCAAGTCCCTGTATACACAAACAAAAAGCAATCGGCTCCCTATACACGTAAATAAAAATCAATCGGGTCCCACGCCGGCGAGCTGCGACCAGGGAGCTCTAGCGGAGTCGAGCTCGAGGTCGCTTGGCGCCGGTGAGACAAGGCTGGACGAGGAGGCGGTGCGAGGTCGCTAGGCGTAGCGCAGACACGCGCGAGGTAACTGGGGACACGCAAGGTCGCTGGGGACATGACGGTTGGTGCCAGCATGACCTGTTACTGCTCACGGCGGCGTGGCCTGCTCGTAGTGCAGGGGACGCGCGAGGACGCGATGGTGGGCGGCGAGGTGACCTGCTGCTCCTCACGGCGGCGAGGCGGTGCGACATGTTGCTGCTCACGGTGGCGAGGCGGAGCGACCTGCTGTAGCTACCTCTGCGGGCGGCACGACCGGTTGTTGCTACTCACTGCGGCGAGGCGGTGCGACCTGCTGCAGCTACCTCTATGGGCGGCACGACTAGCTGTTGCTGCTCACGGTGGCGAGGCGGCGCGACCTGCTGCAGGCAGCGCGACCGGCTGTTGCTGCTCAAGGCGGTGCGGTGGCGCGACCTGCATGTGCTCACGGCGTCGGGTGGTCTGCGCCGGGAACATCGGGGCACCAATGGTGCTCGGCGGCATCGAAGGCGGTCAGCTATGCTCGGGGCTCGGGGGGAAATGAGCGGAGAAAGGAAGACAGGCTCGGGGATCGGGTGGAGGGCCCGCAGCGCTATAGTGGATTGTGGGATGGACTCAGCCTAGGCACGTTGCGAAGCTCGAGTCGAGCTTCTCTCCTCAGCCTGGCTGAGAGCCATTTTCGGGGTGAGATGGGCAGGGCTGAGATGGCCCAATCCGGGCTAACAAACAACCAAAAGGCCTCTGAGCTAGGTTGGGGAGAGAATATCTGGGCTTACCCGGTTTACCAAACATGCCCTTAGGCACTAAGAGTGTAGGCATTAAGTGGAGAAAGGTGTTTGAACGGGTCTAAGTCACCAAGAAGTTAGTTAGAATGTTCAATTGACACATATGTGCTCGAAGACCAACAAAATTTTATTGATTTAAAAGAGTAGAATGTATTCCGGTATCGTTCTATGCCTGCGCGTGCTAAAACTGCAAAAAGCTGCAGCAACTTCCGCATCTCCTCTTTGTACCTGGTCCATGACATGCAATCATAAGCATCTTCGCTCTTATCCATCACAATCGTTACTATATCCAGCCCTAAACACCAACACTTAGATGGTATAGTCAAAACACTATAAACACGGAATGTTATCCGAACTCTAAATGTTCAGCATTGTAACTTGTTCTTACCTATATTTCTTCTATTGTTTGTGCATGAATAATTCTTACCTACACTTATTATATTATTTATGTGTGAATAGACTTCTCCATGCGCCCCCGGCTCGCGGGTATTAGAAGGAGTTTACTCAGAAAATCGTTTCCTATGAAGCACAAATAATTAGACGATGCCCCGACTTGTCAGAAAGAACATATAAGTCATAAACGATACACCAACGTGTCAGAAAGAACGTATAAGCCATAAAATGGGTATTAGCGTGTTTTAGGAAAACGAAGAAAGCTATAATGCCTCATATAGCAAAGTGTGTGACACAATTCTCGAGCGTGATAAAATGTTTCAATGATGTTCAAAAATACAAAGTTCCATTCATACAAAGTCCACATAATCTTAAAATGCAAACAAAGTCATCATCGTCTCTCTGGATGCAGTGATGCAGGAAGACAAATGTAGAAGACAAAAAAAGTGTTACATAAAACGTGAAAAAGGTTAAAGCAAGGCCATACTTTTATTACTTTCCGGTAGTACAAAGCTAGTATTACAAAGGCAACATTTATGCTAAAATGAAAATAAAACGGAACAATAAAATAAAGCAGTCCTACTCTACAATAACGGAAGTAGACTACTCACGATGCGAAGCATTCACCCTTAGCCTCCATCTTTTGGCATAGACGGCCGTTCATGCTGTGAAGCATGGTGTCAGTGGTCCTCATGTGCCTATCACAGCGATGACATTCTCCCCCTCGTCATAGTACGTTCGTAACCAGAGGTGGGGCATTTGTGACTATAAGCGAAAAATAGAGCCAACAGCGTGAAAAAAAGGATGAAAAATGTGTGAAAAAATACAATAGAAGAAACATTATATTACTACAAGGAAAAGAAGGTTGACCATCCTCTTCGGCACACGTACACGTAATCCTGATGATGGCTGGCCATTCGTTAAGCCCAGAACTGCAAACATCACTATACAAAAGTGATTAAAAAAAGTTAGCAGGAAGATATGAAAAGAAAACATACAACAAGAGGAAGATTACATTACCCGTGATGTGGTGCAGACAAAGTACTCTTCTACTGCTGCTCTTGCTCCTTCACTGGTTCTATTATCGATTGCTGCATAAAACAAATATGTGAAATAGCATGAGATCTAGAGAGAGAAAAAGGAGAAGGAAAAGGTCGAGCTGAAACACCAAGCGACATACCTTGGACACGCCAGCTCGAATATGGTGGATGAAACAACGGTACAGACGAACTCGCACACCTACATGGAAAAAGCATTAGAAGAGGAAAGCAAATATATATGGAGAAGAAAGCTATAGAGATGATGCTCACCTTATTACTACAGGGGTGGCTGTGCAATGCCTTCTTGCTCTACATGCCTTCTTTCTCTTTGCACCTTCTTGCTCTGCATCGGTAAACTGTAGGCCAACTCATCCGAGGACGACCACCACCACTCTCTGGCAATCTAGCCTAGAATTCCGTATCCCAACGTCGCTAGATTGTTTGACCTCACCGCCGTGGGAACAAACATCACCGACTACGGTTTTACTCATCGTACCAGCGGATGTGGACGACCATGGTGATGTGGGAACGAAGGACGTACACGGTTCAGGACCTAGCTAACGCAATGTGTAAGCAAATAACCGAGAGAACTGTTTTATATTCCATGCATCTCTCACAAAAACTCAAGTTAGTGGGACCAACCTCACGACCTTGGCGAGTGATAACGCTGACAACTGAGAACCTGCGTACATCTAGATATACGTTGTCAGGTCGGCTACAAACATGAACGTTCTCGTCCTTCAAAACGCTTGTATGTTAGAAGTGGCGTTGTGATGTCTACTACCTAGGCTTCTAGCTCGACAATGAACAAGACTGACGCCTGCGAGAAACCGCGAACAAAATGGGAGGATGATTCCACATCGGCTCTCCCCGGGCCTAAGATCTGTGGGAAACCACGAGCGACATGGCCTCACGACACCACATCGGTTCTGGGAGGTCCCACGTTCATGAGAAACCGCGGTCGGAATGGGCTTACAGAGCCACGTCATCTCTCCGTGGACCAACAAAGGCGAGATTTCATGGTCCGTATGAGCTCACGGCACCACATCGTCTCATAGCGGACCCCGCCACTAGGTGGGTGTAGACGCATGTCGCGCCGAGAACGCCTCACACAGTGCGGCCCTTCTCACGTACGCTGACGACGGGCCCATGACGTGCACGCGGTCCACCACCAGGGATACATGCTACGACGACACAGCGGGTCCCGCCTCATGGGATAGCTTGGCTCCATTGCGATATCGCCACGTGTCCTTTACGACATCTTTCCCACGGTCGAAAATAATTGGGATGTCACATCCCAAGGTTTAGAAATTGGGATTAGAAAAGAAATTTCTGCATTTGCATGTCATTCATGAACATTGCATTGCATCCATAAAGAAATTTGCAAAGAATTCAAAATCTGTAGCAAACCAAACCCTATGTGCCACATTATTCCTAAAGGGAATTAAATAGGCTTTAATTAAAACCATCATTGATAACTCAACAAGCCCTGGTAAACCCTATCCTAAAATGATCTACTCAAATTTAGAGAAATTGAAAACAAATTTGAAATTATTTGGAGTTCAAATGAAAAAGATATGAAGGAAAGAAGAAAACGAAAAAGAAAAAGAGAAGAGAAAGAAAAAAATAACCACCCCTGGCCCGGCCCGCCGAAGCTGCCACCTTATCCGCCGCTCACTCCCCCACCCGCGTAGCGTGCAGCAGCCGCCGCTGCTAGGCCGTCCCGCCAGCGCAGCCTGCCAGCCACCAACAGGTGGGGCACACCTATCGGCGCGAGCCGCCCGTGCTCGACACGGACACACCGCCGCCGCCTATATCTGCACCGGCTGCCGCCCGTTTCTCGCTCCGATTCGGCCTGCCCCTCACCCAAGACTTCGCCCCCATATAAGCAGCCACGCCGCCGCTTTTTCCCCTCGTAAACCGCTCGAAAAACCCTAGCCTAGATCGATTTCTCGATCTCGCCGGAGTTCGCCGCCGCCGCCTCCATTACCGTCAGTGAGCTAGCTCACCGAGGCCGTCTGACCCCGCCCCTCTCTCCTTTTCTTGCAAAAAGAACGGCCTTCCGAAGCCGCATCTCCCCTGACCTCCCCCTTTCCGCGTAGATCGCCGGAGACGCTCAATTTCTCGCTGGAGACTGACGCCGTCCGCCCTCTCCAGCCGCCGTCCGAGGTCGCCCCCGTCCGCGTCGAAGCCACTCCTAGGACTGCCGCACGCCGCCGCACCCCGTGGACTGACTCGCCACCGCCAAGCCTCGCTGGAGCACCACCCCGCCATCGCCGTCTAGCCGCTGCCGACGACGACCAAGGTAAGCTCATATCAGTCGCCCGATCGTGGACGAACGGTTAGATCCGTCTATTGACTGTCCCAGTGGACCGCTGAATGGTCAAGCCCAGTCAGCGCCACATCATCCTTTGACCGCACGGTCAGCGGGAATATTCCCGGCATATTCCCCGCCGATTTTCAGAGTTAATTAAAATTTGCAGAAAATAGATCTACCTTCTAAAATTCATAGAAATTTTTTATTTTGTCCAAAAATTGCGTATAATATATCAAATTGAAGATAATTGCTTATGGTTTAATGATATCTGTTTATATCTAGATTTTTCATTATAGATTACTGGCGAATAATTAATTAGTATTAATGGCCTTTTAAATCATTAAATTCATTGTAAATGATCTACAGATTCGAAAATTATGAGTAATATGTCCATGAGTTCATAATCTTGCGTAGATTTCAGATCTGTCTTTAGTTTTATTTGTCGTCAGTACGATCTGTTTAGATTAATTAAACCCCTTTAAATACTAAATAAATCCTAGAAAAAGATCTATTACCCTGATTAGGGTGAATCCAATAGCTGCAGGTTTGTACTGAAGCCCTTCATCCATTACAGTTTAGATACAAATTTAGTTCAACAACTAGTGCAGAAGCTACAGCAGTTACGTTACAACCCCTTTATTGGCAATCAAAATTGAAAAAAAATACTTTATTGTATTAAAACACTTCTGCATGCATCATGTGATACAGTACTGTCCTATGGACTGAACTAAACCCCTATTCCATGTTTAAATCATCATGCATGCATTTGTGCACTTGTTTATGGTTGTTTATGTTGGTTGCTTTTGTTTGATCGATAGATTGCGAGGAGTGCAACGTCTGCGATTGCAACGAGTGTGTGAACGACTCCAGCAACTATCAAGGCAAGTAGATTCTATTTTAGTCATGAATTGTCCTACTATTTTCCCTACTGCATTGTGTAGTGTATTTTTTATAGATGCATGAGTAGGAATTACTACCGCTATGCTCTGTCCTATGTATCTTGGTAGGAGTCACTTGTAGCTGAGCCGTCGTAAGCTAGTTGTGCTTAGCCATGCTATCTAGACGAGGGAAGGGTCTACACCATGCTATGGTATTGTGATTGTTTTGTGCAACTAAAACAACTTAATTAACGAACACTCTAGGTGGATTTGTAATTTCTTGGTTCGTGAATGCCGGGCCCATGTCTATGGTTTACCCGAGTATCTCACTTGTGGATGGCCACCCAAGTTTCTAAGAAATGATTAGTGTCTTGATTTGGTAGCTTCCGTGTGCAACCATGTGCCAGTGAGATATGGGTGGCTGGATGGACTTAGTAGGTCGCGGTGACACGAGCTCTTCATATCCAGAGATGTAGTGAATTGTGATAGGTTGGTACGGTGCATGGATGGGCTTGGGAAGCTACTTCCCGAACTATCTCTTCTTGGATTTCTCCCTATCATGACTCAATATGCGAGTCATGGTACGAGCGGGTCCACCATGTCATATGGTAAAGTGTACAAACACCTGCAGGGTGTAAAACTAAGTGTTTAGCTGTGTCCCCGGTAATGGACGTTGAGTTGCTGGATTATGAGTGCTATGACATGTTCTCGTTCATTCCAATTTGCAGTTATGAAAACTTGATGGGTGAACTTAATGAGTTGTTGTGACCAAACTTGATTTAAAAGTAGGATAAAACTATTTAAGAAAATGCAAGCTAGCCAAAGCTCCACTTAGCCAAATAAGCATGTAGTTGCTAGGTATATTGTCTCCTTACTTAGCTCTACTTTCCATACATTTCATGTATTGACCCTTCGGGACTGCTACATTTTATGTTGCAGGTTATACCGATTCCGAATGAACGTATTAGGTCATGGTACTCTACTCGACACTTGTTCACTTGTGGGCAATTTGAAGATGGAGTCTACTATATGTTTATGTTTCCGTTTGCTACTTGTTTATTTGTGCTAGCCTATGAGCTATGCACTTTGTAATAATTGAATACTTCGGATCATTTCGTTACTTTATGATGCATGGTGTTACTTTGTTATTCATCTATGTGCTATGTAAGACAATGAACCGATCCAGGGAATGGCATGTTGCATAGAAGCTACAGTCTTTTCAGACCGTAGTGTTACAGATGGTATCAGAGCACGTGTGTTGACTGTAGGATCGTGACATAGAACTGGATTAGGAAATTAACCAAACATTTTCTATGCTTTCTCATGTTTTTCTATCTAGTACTTATTATCAATGCTAATATCACTCTTTCCTTTACATGTCTAGATGGGAGAGTTCACTCATGTGGAGTATGCTGGATTGAAGTCTGACAGGATCTTTGGAAAGCAATTGGGAAGGCTTGCCCTGTTGCTACGCTCGCATCATCCCATGTTGAAAGGAAGGAGGGTGAACCCCCAAGATAGTGGAGATGCGCGCATGGAGATCCACACCATCATTGCCAGGGATCCATCGGTAGAGGACTCTGAAGAAACATGCTATGGAGGAGTGTACCACAACTAGGAAGGATGAGTGGATATTTGCATGCACGAGTCACTGTCTCGTATGTGCAGTACTCACCAACAAAAGCTGAATGAGAATTCCATCTTTCTTTAGTTTGGGAAGCGCAATGGAGATGGAGACGCCATGGTCACACTTGGAGATAGGAATGAGATGGGATGCTTTCCAAAGCAAATGGAGGATTTGGAGATACAAGCCATCTGGATGGAGGAAGCGCTACAAGAGTTGATGGATAAGTACTATCAACCCTGGGCCGCTGTCAAAGCAAAGGATGACATCATTAAGACCAAGGACGCCATCATCGCTGGTCTCCGAGCTCAACTCAACAATTCCAATGATGATGACGATGATGATGATGATGACAGTGATGATGACAATGATGATGAAGGAGGTGATGAAGCTGGAGCAAATTCACGGGAGGAGGAACCCATGGAGAGGGAGATTGGAGCCACAAGTGATGAGAGTTCAGAAGAGGAGTATACCCCAACCTCTTGGAGAAAGAAGAAGCGCAAGTGCACCAAGTCCCCGGAGTTTCCTCGCTGCTTCAAGAAGAAGGATTTAGGCACCGAGTAGATTTCGCTAGGATATCGTTAAGTTTAGCAATCGATCATAC